>FR990013.1:9964049-9977978 GCA_905404135.1 Hesperia comma
GTAGAGAATAATGTGTATAAATGCTGTAATAAACTACGTGAAAAGATGTTGCTGAAGTTTATTTTTGTGAAATAACTCATCGATAGGGAAGTTCATCGTCCTTGCTGCAGCCAGTGTGATAGCCATCATCACACGCGCGCGGAATTTAAACTTGCGTGTGCTTCAAGGGCTTCGGGAATGTTCGGGTTTATTCGTCGCGATTGTCGCGAAGTCGAATCGCTCCGTCTCACTTTCTCTTCCGGAACCTTGGAAGATTTTGCGTCTTGTAATGGCGTCCTTGTATTGTATATTGTATTACCTTGAATGGCTTGAATGAATAATGAATAATGAGTATTTTCGCAATCTGTACTGCCGATGAAATGCGAATGCGACGACGTAGATTGCAGAACGGTGAGATGGACCAATGTTTGAAGCCTCGGCCTTCAGCTGGTGGAGTGGACTGTATTGGTTTTAAGGGCGCTGATTGATACCACAATTCACTGTCGCACACAACGTTTATTTTAAGCATCAGCAATATTATTACACCACAATATACTGCACAGTACAAGACTAGAGACTAGAGATCGTTTAATATTTAAAATATGTAACAACGTAATGTAATCGTAATGGACTCATGTAACTAACGTAATGGCGGTTTTTACTCAACATTGCCATATATTTAAATTTATAAATACAGATTAAAATAAAACTTAGTGTTGCAAGCAACAAACGTTATCCACTGTCTATTTTATTATGATTAGCCGATTTAAACCAATAGTTTAATTTTTTCGTTTTTAAATTGTTTTATATGTATAGCTTTTAAATTGTTTTATATTTTCGGTTTAATGCTCCAAATTGTTATTATGTATTAATGTATCTGTGGAAACTATTTCGCTTAATGTATGTTGTATTTATCTCATGTAATTCTGTATTATATATGCCGTTTGTTTCCCAAATAAAAATAAAATAAAAAATAAAAATTTGTCAATTTTGAACTATTACCAAGTGTTACCTTGTCCATCATTTTTTTTTTGTAATAACGGAATTTTCATTTGCTTACCTTAATTATTATTAAGATATAGTTTATCCTCGTTGGCAATGTAGTATACCCGTTATCTAAGGACACTTGGCTCACTCACGCACCACCACGTCTTACTCGGTCGACGGTCGGATAACAACTGAGCTCGGTGTGACCCGCACAGTGTGACGTATGCGCTCGAGACAAGTAACTGGTTTATATCCATACACTACAGATATTAAATAGGAAATTCAATATAAAGACAATTTACACGCCGTTTAAAAAAGTTACCGCCTTTTTACGCTCACCCAAAGACCGTATTCCTTACCAGTGTCCAAGGGTGTACAAAGTAGACAGTAGCTGCGGCAGATGTTACATTGGACAGACGAAACGGGCAATATCGCAGCGTTTAAAAGAACACATCGCAGCTATTAGGAAAAATGAAAGGAAGAAATCAGCTGTAGCAGAACATCTACTTGATTCAGGAACTAACCACTGGATTGAACTTCACAGCCCGCAGGTTATCGCCATGGAACGTCATTACATCCCACGGTTAGTAAGAGAGGCGATAGAAATTAAAAAACACCCCAAAAACTTTAATAGGGAGGACGGATTTAAATTAGCACCAACATGGAATCCAGTGGTTAGTTTATGTAAGTCGGAAAAAATTAAAGAGGTCGAGCGCAAGGATGTGGTTAGTGTAGTGTGTCGTAATATGGTCAACAAATCACAAAAAAGAATTAGAAGAAAGGTAGACAGACTAATGTATTAGTGTAAAATGTCATGTGTCAAAAGTTTCTCCGCGCCACCGCAGTTCCGCCGTGACCACGATCCATGCAACTGAGTCGAAATATCGGCACACCAAAATACATATCGTGAGTAACCCGCATTATAGAAAAAATGAGTGTAATCCGCGATGATAAAAGTTTAAAATCAATATAATAAAAACACAAGCAAACTTTATTTTTAATATTATTAATAGCCCAACTTGTATTATTGGTAAGATTTAATTCGTGTATCCGTGATATTTATTTACAAAAAGATAATATTCTTGTTATTTATATATATATATACCTATGTATATATATATATATATATGCCCATGTATATATTTATAATTATATATACACAACCTTTAAATAATCAATGATAATTTAAAGTATATAATCCACAAGCAATTTTACATAATAATTACATTACATAGTTACATAATATAGTAATTACATAATATAATATAATTATAATACTTATCTACAAATCGTCGAGGGTGATACTCAGAGCCGGATAACACCGACAGGGGCAGAGTAACGTTCCCTCCGACTGCTCAGTAGCAAGTGACCGCCATCGTCCCTTTCTTCACTCACGGATATTTCCGTGGGGATTCAGCTTCGGGGCCTGTGGCCCCCTGGCTGAAGTCTCTTCCGCGGTCCGTGGCAACGGACCGGTCATTTGGTTGGGACCCGGGTTTGGGGTCCTCGTGGGTTGTCCAGATGGTATGTGGTTGGTAGATGGTCACGTCCGGGGAATCATAATAGTTTCACGCCGCCTGGGCGATCAGGCCCTACCAGGTTGATCCCGCTGGTGGGAAGCCCAGCAGGAGCCGATCAGCGACCGGGCGGCGGCTTGAGGTCATATCCGAGGTTTCATGTCGAGCTGCTCCCGCGCAGTAGGTCACGCGGGAGTGCCCAACGGTCCGGGGGGCGGGCGTGGAGCGGCGCCAGGTTCCGCAAATGCAGAAACCGCGCCGCATCCGCGCGTGCGAACATGCGCAGCGCTAGGTCCTCCACGTGGGCGTCCAGGCTCTCGACTCTGAGGTCCCGCTGGATGGTGGCGTTCCTCACACACCACGGCGCCCCTGCCAGCCAGCGCAGCGCCTTCGACTGAACCACTCGGAGACGCCTGCGTTGTGGTTCAGACGGTAGCGCGTACCAGGCTGGGGCCGCGTATGTGAGTCTGGGGCGAATGTAGGTCTTCCAAACTGCGATTTTGACCCTCAGCGGGAGACTCGAGGAGAGCACTGGACGTAGCGCTGCAGCTGCTGCGTTGGCATGGTTCACTGCGTAGGTGACTTGTGGCTTCATCGACAGGAAGCGGTCGAGGGTCACCCCGAGGTACTTGGCCTGTTTGGACCAGGCGATATCTTCATTGAGGAGTCTTAGAGTGGGGTCGCGCATCGTTGTCCATCCAAATTGTATGGCCTGCGTCTTCTTGACATTAATAGCCATCCTTCACTCGTGAAGCCACTTGGGGAGGGCGTCTAAGCATCTTTGCATCTTCGCTGCGGCGTGACCTGACTTGATGGAAGTGGTCAGGTACGCCGCGTCGTCCGCGTACAGGGCGAGCAAGGCGCCCCCCTCCGCAGGGATGTCGTCCGTGTAACACGAGTAGAGGGTAGGCGAGAGGCAGCTTCCTTGTGGGACGCCAGCCATAACTGGGCGGGCCGCTGATAGGGTGCCGTTGACCGTCACTCTAAAACTCCTGTCCGAGAGGAAACTGGAAATCACTTGGATGGCACGCTTTGGCACTGACGTCTGCATGATCTTGAAGAGCAGGCCGTCGTGCCAAACCCGGTCAAAAGCCTTCTCCATATCCAGGAATACCGCACATACGCGTTCTCGCTTGTTGAGCGCCGCGGAAATGTGGTGCAGTACCCTGGCTAACTGGAGTGTCGTGCTGTGTTCTTGCCGGAACCCATATTGTTCCGGACGAGCAACGATGTGGTCACTTAGCTGTCGCAGCAAGAGCCTTTCGAATAGCTTCGACAAGGTGGAGAGCAGTTGGATTGGCCTATAGCTCTCGGGCTTCAGGATATTCTTCCCCTGTTTCGGGAGCATGATGACGTGGCCGGTCTTCCAGGCTGTCGGGAAGGTCCCCGTGCGCATTATCCCGTTAAACAGTCGGGTGACGGCTCCCACTGTTCTGATGGGGATGTGCCATGGCGCTGCATTAGTAATGCCATCGGGACCGGGGGCCTTCTTGGTTGGTAGCTTCTTCAGCTCACGTGCGATCATGCTCGGTGAGAAGACGATGTGCTCTTCTTCCGGAGCTATAGGCGCAGCTAGGAAGTTGGCGACTGTGCGCTCGACTGCTGCGACGTGATCCACTTCCACCGTGGGGTTTGGTTGGAATTGGCGTTCCAGGTGGTCCTAACGCCATCTATCGGTGTGCACGTTGCAACTATGAATCTTTCAGTCTCAACGTCGCTGGTATCGTTCGGTTTAGAGAAATTTTATTTAGTCGAGTAGGTATTTAGCGATAACTTTGATAGTGTTATGGCATTAATCTTTAGCTAGTCTGTGCATATTATGTCATGTCAATGTGTCACAAACAAGTCAAAACAAACCTGGCTGGTTATAAATAAAAATTTTTAGGCTCCTAACGCCATCTATCGGTGTGCACGTTGCAACTTTACATTGACAAAGGCCAATATGAGTGGTTAGCCGGCAACTTCATACTGCTGCGCGCGCATCGTAAAAATTCACTCTTATCATTTTTCTCCATCGCGCCAAAAGAAGTATAACTTCAAAAGAATTATCAAAATCGGCCCATAAACGACGAAATAATCGCTGAACGTACATAAAAAAAAAACATATATACGGTCGAATTGAGAACCTCCTTCTTTTTTAAAGTCGGTTAAAAATAGAAAATAAGTAAGTTTTAATAAATTTAAATTAAGAAGTGTTAAAATTTTCAATTAATATAAATTAATAATAGTGTAAATAAAAAAAATATTTTATTAAAAAGTCGGTATACGGGCGAAAGTTTTACGTGACAACGACTTTGAGTGGTAAAATAATTTTAATGTGAATATTCATTCGTATAGTAGGAAGAAGGATGAAATAATAGTAACAATTTAAAACATTTATTAATACAAAGAATTATATTTAAAACATTAATTTATACAAAGAATCTCATTTGAAGGGACGCGTGCCTTTCACTTTTTATGTCTGTCTCTCTCGCTCTTAGGCGGGCTAACCATGCCCGAGTGGAAGGGACGCGTGCCTCTCACTCGCTCTCATTGTGAGCGCATAACGTGAGCGGAGCGTAACGCAGTTTCTTGAAGTGTCACCCGGCAAACCAATTTATAAGACGTTGTCACGTCAAAAGTTTACCTAATTTTGAATATTTATCTTAAAACAGTATAGAAGTTTCACATTTTCGATCAGTCACGAACACATGAGTACGACGTTCCTCCTTTGTAACGTAAGTAGGTAACAGCTGCGGCCATTCCTGTTCAGGCTGCTTTAGCCAAGCGGGACCTGAGAACCAGAGCTCACGATTTAACTCTGAAGGAAAGACTCCGCGCGAAGCAGCCTCAGCGGGGTTATCCGCGGAGCGAACGTGACGCCACCGGGAGGCGGGAACGCGACTTAATATCATGGTGAGACGATTTGAAATGAATGTGCGCCACTCGCTAGACTCGTGGGACTTAACCACGCTAGTACTACGGACGAATCTGTCCACGCATAGACATCATTTATAGTGACGTAATCTGAGTATGTGTTAACTACATGCTCAATAAGTTTGGATAAAGTTAAAGCTACGAGCAATTCGAGACGACAAATAGATAAACGGGCAAGAGTCGCCTCTTTTTCGACTTTTGTCTTGGCTATGATAAGAAAAGTAGATACCCTACCTATATTGTCCGTAAGACGAATATAAACAGCGGCGGAATACGCTTTCTCAGATGCGTCTGAGAAACCGTGTATTTGAATAGAATGATGTAATGGAATGACGTGACGAGGCAACGATAAGTCAGAAAGTAGTGGTAGTTCCATAACGAATCTGTACCACTGATTTATTATATCACGAGGTGGGGTTTCTTCCCAGCCAACACGAGAAGCCCATAAGGATTGAATAAGAATTTTTCCTATTATTGTAACAGGAGAAAGGAAACCTAATGGATCGAATATTTTTGAAATTTCACTTAATATTGAACGTTTAGTACATTTTTTATCGAATTGACATTGTACGTCGTAAGAAAACATATCAGACTTGGGTGTCCATTTTAACCCTAATACTTTGACCGTCGTGTCTCCATCAAGTGACGAAATGACCAGAGCCTCCTGATTACTCGGACTATCTTCAGCTAGTGAAGCTAATAGAGCTAGATGATTGCTCGTCCACTTACGAAGCTCGAATCCACCGGCTTGGCACAACCCTATAAGGTCTCGCTGCAAAGAGAAAGCATCGTCTAGGGTAGCTGCACCCGTAACCACATCATTGACGAAAACGTCATTGAGGAGTACGTGTTTCGCACGAGGCCATCTGTCACCTTCATCGAAGGCGAGCTGTCGCATGACACGTAACGCGAGATAAGGAGCGGAACTCACCCCAAAAGTAACGGTACAAAGTCTGTAGTCTTGTATCGGATCGTTCGGATTTGAACGCCAAAGAATTCGTTGATATTCGCGATCCTTTTCGTGAATGTTAATAAACCTATACATCATTTTTATATCGGAGGTAAACACAAATTTATGTATACGAAATTTAAGAAGAACGGTCACAATATTTTGTTGAAGTTTAGGTCCTGTCAACAGGTTATTTATCATTTAGTGATCGTCCGTTGGTCGTTTTGCACGACGCATTGAATACAATTCGCACCTTTGTAGTAGCAGAATCTTTGCGTACCACACAGTGATGCGGAAGATGATAAGAATTACAAGTCTGACCAGTATGATCAGTGCTTGTGGAATCGGAAGCCAGTTCCATGTGCCCAAGGTCCAGAAACTCTTGAAGACACTTGTGGTAAGCAAGTCGTAGACTTGGATTACGCGATAAGCGGTTTTCCAATTTATGGAAAAGGAGAAGTGCGTTTTCACGCGACCTACCTAACAGCGGAGGGTCAGGTTTGAATGGTAAAGCTACCGAATAGCGGCCTGATGAGTCTCTCGTATGCGTCTCGTTAAAGATAGATTCACATAGCTGCTCGTCAGCCGTGAGAATTTGGGTTTCAGGGACTTCTTCGAGTTCCCAAAAACGCCGGAGCTCGGTTTCAGTATGAAACGAGGCTACACATACGCTCAGTGACGATGTGGAACTGAATGGCACTCTGCCGGAAAGCAGATAACCGAAAATACTATTTATGGCAACCGGAGTACCGCGAGGTCCTATGACGTTGTCGTGCAGCAGCATCATATCGCTATAGTCTCCTCCGAGGAGCGGTTCGCGCATCTGCAGGACCTGGCGCCGCTCCACACCCGTCCACCGGACCGCTGGGTCTTCCCGCGCGACTTGCTGGTTGCGCGGGACGGGGCTAGCACTGACTGATACTGGGGCTTCGTAAGTCGTCGCCCGGCGCTGATCGGCTCCTGCTGGGCTTCCCACCAGCGGGATTCACCCGGTAGGGCCTCGATCGCCTGGGCGGCGCGAAGATGAACCCCATCCCGTTTAAGACTCTGTGGCCTGTAAAAAGGCCACCACTCACCGGACTTGACCTATTGGTTAACCACAGATGGACAACCAAGGGCCTTAGGGCCCAACCCAAGGACCGGCCCGTTTTAACGGGCCGCGAGAGACACCCCCAAAGGGGAACTAACTGTCCCGAGGGCTCCACACACCTCAGACAGGGTGGAGTGAAGAGAGCGAGTAGTAGGCTACTTTTTAGCCTAAATTCCTACGGGAGCGAGACCTACGCGGCTGTTACCTACGGGTCCCGAAGCGAAGCGCGGGCGGTTCTCTAGTATAATATAATACATAGATACGTTAAACATATCACTCTACAACAGTGATAATATTGACCTATAACACATTTACAATACTCAGCGGATATGTTTTGTAAAGCAAGTCGGTAAATGAGGATTTGGCTGCAGTCAATCCTGAGCGTGCTACCCGACCATGTTTATGTCAAAAGTATACATATTATGTAGGTATGTTTTCATAATCTAATTCGCAAAATTATTATAACTTAAACAAAAAAACCTTATCGCATGTTCAATAAAAACTTATTGCAACTTACTATTGAGCGCTTGTTTCTTTTTATCCTTTTTACCTACTTAAGTTAATCTATTTCGCATTTTATTTTTATTGGTTTATTTATTACAATTTATTGCACACCATAACAACAAATTGGAATAAAAATATTGCAATTTATATTACTTGTGCAGAAAAGGCTATATCAAAATTGCGATTTCTTCCAGAGTACCTTTGGGAAGATGATAAAGGTTTTACTACTTTTTCATAATAGCCCTACAACCTGGTTGTGGGGACACACAGCATTTCTTTAGTAACCTCATTGATCTATCATGCAGTTCTACAGCATTTTCATAGTAGCCACACAGATCCACTATGTAAGCACACAGTATTTTCATAGTAGCCATACAAATTTGCCAAGTAGACGCACAGAATTCTCATAGAAGTCACACAGATCTGCCAATAGTCCTACAACCTAACTATGGGGACACACAGCATTTCTTTAGTAGCCACATAGATTTCCATGCAGTTCTACAGCATTTTCATACAAGCCACACAGATTCACCATGTAAACACACAGTATTTTTATAGTAGCCGTAAAAATCTGCCAAGTAGACGCACAGAATTTTCATAGTGGTCACACAGATCTGCCATGTAGTCACTTTTTTATATAGTAGTCACACAGATTTATTTATTATGCAAGATAACGGCTTGATATTATTAAATCGATTGTTTTTATTCTAACCACACAGTCTTATTGTTATTTTGTTATTTATTTCCTTTCTGCATTTACTTTTGAAAATACTATTCTGTTCTAATGCTGACAAACAAATAAATTTCTATAGCTCAATTGTACACCCTACCCTGTTTCCAAAGTTATTTATGTATTCAGCTTAATAGGTTGTCTAGAAGAGATCGCTATTTAGTGATAAGGCCGCCTGTTGCACTAATCTCTGTGTGATATTGAGTTATTTAGTTCTACCCGAATAAGAACAAACTACGGCAAAAAAACAATTACTTTTGAAGGAGCACAACTTTACAACAAAATACCCTCAGTTGTAAAAAAAAATAACAAAGTGGAAAGATTTCAAAAGACAATTAAGTCAGTACATTATTGAGAATCATGTTTAAATTATCTTTACGGGTAATATGTATACTGTATTCATTATAATGTGTTAAGTATTATGTTGGCGAACGATTGTATAAGTGCTTTGTGTTGTCGTGTAGATATACCTATCGTTAGGTAATTTTATCTTAAAGTTTTGTGAAATAATAATCTGAAACGGGTCAGCAACCACTAACCAAAACATTCAATATTTAAGAACTGTCATAAGGTTTTATAACCTAAGAAAGACACCACTTCCTTCGATTAAGACAAAATGAATATGACGTACCTGTTCGTTTCTTTGTTCCTTGGATCACAAGAAGTCCCCGCCGCATGCCAGCGAGTACTTTGGTAGATATGGATGGCGTGTCAAAAAAAAAATCTCCGTTCCTTTGACCAAGATAATATGGGCTGTAAAGGAAAATATCCCCACTTCTGAAGTGTGATGATGGCTATCACACTGGCTGCAGCAAGGACGATGAACTTCCCTATCGATGAGTTATTTCACAAAAATAAACTTCAGCAACATCTTTTCACGTAGTTTATTACAGCATATACACATTATTCTCTACACTTTACATTTAATTGTACATTATTACATTTAATTACCAATTAATTTTACAAGTATACATTCGGGCAGAACTTCCCCTTACAACTGATACAAAAATAATGCCCTGCACAATCTTAGTTCGCCATATTTATATCCTACCCTCAACCCCACTTTACAATTAAATCGGAAGCCAATAACTCTTATATAATCTCAAACAATAAATGAATTTATTAATAAATCGTAGGAATAAATTATTATACACAGAATTAATATACACGCAGTTATATAATTATTATAATTAATGTTGGGTTATATCGGGGTGCCGGAAGTAGAACTTTTAACACTCGGCCATCCTGCAACTGTCGTGTCTCACGGCGGTCATCATTAGGTCATCATTGCTAGTCTGGTCGCGTCCCCATTTGTCACTGGTCTACGGCGGCATCTGAAATTGAAACACCGAACGAGTAACTGGTTCTTGTAATAACTGAAAATTTAATGGAGATAGAATGAACATCTTGTCACGTAGAAGCTCGCCATTTGTACTAAGTAATAAATAATAATCGGGCTTTTTTTTTGTCAATAAAAGTTAAATAAAATTTATTTTTCTTTGGTGACGTTTGTATTTTCCTCAATCGCATATTTTTTTTTGTATATACAACTTATTTACTGTTTATATTTTCTTCCAACACAGAACTTTTTTTTTACAGTCTAATGTTAAGTGAAGCCCATCAAAATAGAAATCTGAAAAGTGCATTCAAATCGGATAAGCAATTCTAGAGGATTAGTGTGCACAAACGTACAGGCAAATAGACAAATTGGTTAAACATTGTTTTGGGTTCTCTCGATTAAATAAAGACCTCATATTATTGCTATTAATTGTAACTTACACAAATTTAATTTTATTTCACACAGCTGTTATTGATTCACACAGCATTCAATGTAATTCACACAGATTTTAATTTAATTCACACAGCTTTAAATTCCATTCACACAGCTGTTAATTCCCTTCACACAGCTGTTAATTCCCTTCACACAGCTGTTAATTCCCTTCACACAGCTGTTAATTCCATTCACACAGCTGTTAATTCCATTCACACAGATTTTAATTCCATTCACACAGCTTTTAATGCCATTCACACAGCTTTAAATGCCATTCACACAGCTTTTAATTCCATTCACACAGATTTTAATCCCATTCACACAGCTTTTTATTTCATTCACACAGCTCTAAATTTCATTTACACAGCTTGTAGTTCAATTATATTCTATTTGTTTATCTAACATGGGTTTCAATTTATCCTGTTTTTCTAAAACTTATTATTTCCACGAATGACTTTAAACAGTACATATTACAAATAACAAGAATTAAGCACCAGATTAGAGAGCGCGCACTTAGCAACTTACTGAATCCCCTTTGTGTAATTTTTAGTTTATAATCTGGGTCGCACAAAGAATAACAATAATTATTTAGTTCATATTATTTTGATATAAACACTACCTACGTAAAGGGTTGCATTTCATCAATAAATTTTGCCCTATGCTTGTCCATCACGAATCAGAGTAGCAATCACACACACACAGTCACACACAGCAATCAGGCACAATTACCAATTTTAAATGAACACCATAAAATAAAAATGTCTAAATATACTCTTCTGACATGGACTTATCAAGAGAGCGGTTGTTTGTCGTTATTAGTCAGAAATAATTCCACGAACTTTTGAGGGTAGATTTGAAACAAAATAAACAATAAATAATTCGCTTTACACTACACATTACAAATATTAATATTGAAGTGTGTTGAAGTGCTTTCTTTTTATTTAAATTATGGTACATATACTTAATAAGTATTTTATTCTTGTTGTTACAGACGAAAGTATGTAATGTTTTAATTATAGTGAGTTGTTTTATGCAATAACACGTAGGTTAAAAACTGGGAGCGACCATTTTAGAAGCAAATTCAAATTCTTATGCGAACCGTCTCCGTTTTCTCATAAATACTAGGACGTCCAAGGGGAGAACACAAACATATACAAAATATTTTTAAGCATTTTCAAAAAAGATATTTATCTACGACGTTATATACGATGGCTGTACTATATATGTGAACTAGTAATAATAGTAAATATTAACGTGTGTGTATTAAATGTGAACGTGTGGTTGGTGCATGTGATGATTGGTGAAAGATATTTATATAATCCTATGGCAAATATAATTATGGAGTTTAACAGTTATAACAAGGCGTAAAAGCCTTATGAAATTAAATTATGAAATTGGGGTTAGTTTTTTTTCTCTTATAAGTAATAATTCATGAAGAATGTTACAAGCTCTACTTCCGGCACCCCGATATAACCCAACATTAATTATTAATTACAATAACTGTATAATTGTTTGTATAATAATTCTGTATATAATAATTTATTCCTACGATTTATTAATAAATTCATTTATTGTTTGAGATTATATAAGTGATATTGACTTCCGATTTAATTGTAAAGTGGGGTTGAGAGTAGGATATAAATATGGCGGACTAAGGCAGTGCAGGTCATTAATTTTGTAACGGTTCTAAGGGGAAGTTCTGCCCGAATGTATACTTGTAAAGATAATTGGTAGTTAAATGTAATAATGTACAAAGTGTAGAGAATAATGTGTATATGCTGTAATAAACTACATGAAAAGATGTTGCTGAAGTTTATTTTTGTGAAATAACTCATCGATAGGGAAGTTCATCGTCCTTGCTGCAGCCAGTGTGATAGCCATCATCACACTTCAGAAGTGGGGATATTTTCCTTTACAGCCCATATTATCTTGGTCAAAGGAACGGAGATTTTTTTTTGACACGTCATCCATGTCTACCAAACTACTCGCTGGCATGCGGCGGGGACTTCTTGTGATCGAAGGAACAAAGAAACGAACAGGTACGTCATATTCATTTTGTCTTAATCGAAGGAAGTGGTCTTTCTTAGAAGGTTATAAAATCTTATGACAGTTCTTAAATATTGAATGTTTTGGTTAGTGGTTGCTGACCCGTTACCTAACGATAGGTATATCTACACGACAACACAGCACTTGTACGTATTCACATGGAAAATAATAGTAATAACAATAATTGTCTTGTTGCTATCTAAAGTGAAATGACACCAACAACAAAATCCTCTTTATTATACGCCAAAACATATTACATGATCACAATATGTGTTTAAAGAATTTATTCTCACAAAGACTACAGTCACTTACATAAGAACTTAAAAATATAACATAATGCACTTATACAATCGTTCGCAAAATTAATACTTAAAACATAATGAATACAGTATACATATTACCCGTAAAGATAATTTAAACATGATTCTCAATAATGTACTGACTTAATTTTCTTTTGAAATCTTTCCACTTTGTTATTTTATTTTTAACAACTGAGGGTATTTTATTGTAAAGTTGTGCTCTTTCAAAAGTAATTGTTTTTTGCCGTAGTTTGTTCTTATTCGGGGTAGAACTAAATAACTCAATATCACACAGAGATTAGTGCAACAGGCGGCCTTATCACTAAATAGCGATCTCTTCTAGACAACCTATTAAGCTGAATACATAAATAACTTTGGAAACAGGGTAGGGCGTACAATTGAGCTATAGAAAACAGAATAGTATTTTCAAAAGTAAATGCAAAAAGGAAATAAATAACAATAAGACTGTGTGGTTAAAATAAAAACGATCGATCTAATAATATCAAGCCGTTATCTTGCATAATAAATAAATCTGTGTGACTACTATATAAAAAAGTGTCTACATGGCAGATCTGTGTGACCACTATGAAAATTCTGTGCGTCTACTTGGCAGATTTTTACGGCTACAATAAAAATACTGTGTGTTTACATGGTGAATCTGTGTGGCTTGTATAAAAATGCTGTAGAACTGCATGGAGATCTATGTGGCTACTAAAGAAATGCTGTGTGTCCCCATAGTTAGGTTGTACGACTATTGGCAGATCTGTGTGACTTCTATGAGAATTCTGTGCGTCTACTTGGCAAATTTGTATGGCTACTATGAAAATACTGTGTGCTTACATAGTGGATCTGTGTGGCTACTATGAAAATGCTGTAGAACTGCATGATAGATCAATGAGGTTACTTAAGAAATGCTGTGTGTCCCCACAACCAGGTTGTAGGGCTATTATGAAAAAGTAGTAAAACCTTTATCATCTTCCCAAAGGTACTCTGGAAGAAATCGCAATTTTGATATAGCCTTTTCTGCACAAGTAAAATAAATTGCAATATTTTTATTCCAATTTGTTGTTATGGTGTGCAATAAATTGTAATAAATAAACGAATAAAATTAAAATACGAAATAGATTAACTTAAGTAGGTA